>OY294069.1:122717735-122766574 GCA_958510875.1 Endomychus coccineus
CAGGCAGTTTAAAGGGATTCTATACTATGTAAACGTCGAAATCATAGATATAAACACATCTTCAATTTTCAGTTTTTGTTCATGTCAAATTCTGGATCTTGCTGCCGAAGTAGGTATTCTTTATATAAAGAATACATGTAATAATTATATAATACATTACATATCTCACAGATATCAGTAATCAATAATCGCCGACTGAAAACATGAAGCGTAATTTATTTGGATGTTTCTTCTCCCTTGCTAAGCAAATTGATACCGTGTTCAACTTTTCCCAATGTTTATCTTGAAATTCCAATAAAAGAATTTTCGACATAAAATTCCACTTTATATTAAATTCATCATTGCCACCGAATCGATATTCCAGTAATTTAATACTATATTCGGCTCAGTGAACGAAAATGAGAATGCTTTGTATCGACCAGCCCTGTCCAATACGTCAAAGGTTGCAAGGTATTATGAATATAGGCAAATTGGTAGGAGAACTAATTTATTAAGAGCTGTTCTTGAATGTCAGTCCTATATTCATTGATTTGAGGAATTCGGAACATATTTTCATCCCTGGAATAGGGTCAAGCAATCGTTACTGTTCACAAAGATTACCAAATCTAATACAATCATTTTGTCACTAATTCAAACTAACTAATTTCAATATAAAAAATCACTTGTAATCTAATAAAATCGGGTAATTCGATAACATACATGAATCAAGATGTTAGCTGAAATATACAGATTCCAAATAGAAAGATCAATAACTAGGAAAATTGTTGTAATTTATTTAGGTCCAACAATTGAGGAAACTGCGTTAGCATTACCTACATAGATTAAATTAAATACTAAGCAAACTTGAGTTTTCAATTCTGTAATAAAAACTTTATATTGAAAGTAGAAACGAAAAAAAAAATTCTTATATTCAGTATTATCTGATATTTTGATAAAAATCAACACTAACCGCATTGAACTGTTAGGAAAAGGAATAGAAAAATTGAAACATGAATTCTGTGAGTCGTTGGTATTGTGTTCATGCTAATTGAATGAATTCCATTAGACGATGAGATAGCTTAGGCGGTAGTATGTTTCGATATTCAGAATGTAAATTTCGATATAGATGCAAGTTTGTTCCTCTCCCCTCAATATCATCCTTCCACAACCGATAAAACTGGGTAGAATCACCATGTATCTTGTGATAAAATCAAGTGATATGTCGTGATTCAGGAATTTTAATAAATAGTTGAATGTATTCATCACCGTCATTTTGTTTTTTTTTATATGATGATGATTCTTCTTTATAAGTGAAAATATAACATACATGATAACGCAGCATATTCCTAATGTGAAAGATTTTCGTAGTATTACAGCTCTTGATGATATGTACTATATGGGCTTTTAGAAAGTATTGTCGTCTTGTCGGTACTGCGCAACGGATGTGGTATAGTCGGCCGTTCTGTATATGGGCGAACTAACGACCATCTATTTACCAGTCACTCAATACAATTCATACAGTTCTGGATTCTGGATTGTGTTGGAAGGGTCGGAGCCGTAGTACTTAGTCCTGATTAGGACCATTGTACCCTCCTCCATTGGAGAAAGTTGAACATTTTATCATTTTATATAGCAATGGAGACGTAACTTACGCTTCATGATTTTTAGTCGCTGATTATTTGTTTTTTATATCTTTGACTCTGTGATATCTGTAATATCTTTAATATAATAGCAAGGTCCAAAAATTTGCTCGAACATAAAAATTTTAGTATGAGTTATTATTATTCACATATGTAGTTTACATCATGTACGTATTTTTGGCAACAAAAATTCATGATATTACTTCAATATAGGATAAAAACTACAAACCTATAGTTTTAGCTAGATGCTTGAAAAAGATTAAACTGTCTGAGGCACTTTAAAGCAAGTCTACAGTCTTATTATAAGAACCGTAACTACATTAGCTGGTTTGAATAGTAAAACAATATTATGTATTTTCTCCCATGAATTTAGCTTGGTGTATTGGAATCTCGTTAACTATAAGCGTTAAACAGTAGGTTGAATGGAGAAAATTTCACGGAATCAGATGCATTTCTAAAGTCCGGTTTTAAAGAGTTTATTTCTGCTAATTTTCGACATATATTTGAAAAATATTTTAAAATATCAAATTCTTCACTTCCACGTTCTGCAGTTATTTGGAGAGATGTAATAAAAATAGTAGCATTTTCCAGTAGCACTTTTTCAACTCATAATGTCATCAACTTTTTTTGAATACCTACGACTGACCCATCGTCAACTTTTGTTTCTTAAATACGGACCTGCATTTTCCTTATCTATTTTGATAGAATTTATATTCCTGTTAACAACTATATGCCCCACATGATTCATCAAGTATGTACCAAGTTAAAAAAATTCGAAGGAAATACCACACATCTTTATTACAATTAATTTAAAAAACGTGAAACAAAAATCAAACAAAGGCCTATTTAAACTGCTTGATGCTTCGCTTCATATCAATAAAACAAAGTGAACAACAAGTACGAAATACATCAATTAAGAAGCTCAATAACAAAATGTAGATTGTGACACATCTACTTTTTGCTTTATGTTAATGAATAGTTCACTTGACTGTTAATGTTTCCATCAACACCACTAGATAACACTGTTATTTCAAGTGTTTACGTTTCTATTTGTGGGAATACCTAAAAAAATCAACTCACAATTTTAGGCCTTCAAAAAATACAAACATTGTAGAGAAAATAGTGACAAATGGCCTATGAGCCATACATCGAAATATGTTGAAGAGGGCAATATGGTTAGTTTTGGAGAGATCATGAGTAAATAATGGGCAAAATATGCAGTATTCAAAGCAGACTTCAGTCAAGTTTTTATATCAATTATAATAAAATTTATGGTGAGAAATTTCCTTCGAAGTTTCTCGTATTTAGAAAATACGAATTTAATGATGACTAATATGCCCAAAACAGTGTCAAATAATGAAATGTAGCATATAGTTGTAAACATATTACTTATATCAAAATCGATAAGAAAGAAAGTAGGTTGTATTCAAAAACACGATACGTCGTAATAAAAAAAATCGTTCATTTTATACCTTGTCAAACAATTGCAGAAAGTAGAAGTGGAGAAATTGGCATTTTTTAGCTTTTTCAAAATATCTCAAAAATTTGTGAAAATAAAATAAAATGTTAAACCATATCCTGGTAGCTCTACATCAAGCGAAAAATAGGATACACTATATATTTTTCAATTTAAAGCTGTGTATCCTCACCCACTGACCCACTGATAATCATGAGATGTCCCAAACCGTAATACGTAGAGCTTTGAAATTTCGATAGAGGTGAATTACCTCTCAATAGGCGATTTTTCATAATTCGTTGGCTACGAGGGTGAAAGAAGTTGTAGTAACTTGAAGGTTTTGACAATTCCACTAAATTATATTTTGCTGGTGGAATTGTCAAAATCATTGAATTACTATAACTTCTTCATATTCATGAAGAGTGATGGAAATTGCATTTTTTACCATCTTTCCTATTGCATTTATGAAACAGTAAATAGAACACGAAAAATGTGCACTGAAATTGTTCAACATGTTGCATTCAATTGGGCCAGGAGTGAAGTACTGTCGTGCAATCGAAACGGTCATAATTTTTGAGATAGCCTTTACTTGTTGGAAATCCATTATATCACAAATAAACACTACCCTGAATAATAAAGAGATCATCCATAAGCATGTCCTTTGTAGTAAACTTCGTCATTAATTGGACAAGATACGTAGATGACATATTAGTGTGTTCCACAGGATTGAATAGTTAATCAGATTCATTTGTTAAATTTATCAATGGAATTCATCCTGAAGTTAGATTGACTCTCGAAATAGAAAACAACAATTCAATCAATTATATGGGCTTAACAATAACAAAGATGAATAATAGACATGAATTTTAAATTTTTCACAAACCTTCTAATAGAGATTATATCACTATAAATAATTATTCTAACAATCCAATTGGTAACAAACCAGCAGCATATATGTTCGATAGATTTGTAACGTTCCCAATGTCAGCTCAAAATTTTCAAGCGGAATGTCAATATTCATACTTTTTCTATGTGCTGTAACAGTCTTCCGCTCATCAGGCATGGGGGCCTGTCTCAACTTCTCAACCAAATAAACAACCTTAAATTTCGTGAGGTCATAAATAAACTGAATCAAACATATTTTTACAAACTGTTTCGGTACTCCCATTTAAATACAAAGAATACCGACAGTGACTCTGCGATTATGTGCGATACCTGTTTTTCCACTTCTCCTTTCGCTACTTTCGTTTGAAACTGTTATCCCTCTAGCCAAAATTTGATTCTGCTCTAATTTAGAACATTTTGCCGAAGCTCCTTTTGATTTTTGTCATTATTCTTGCAACAGCTATTGGTCACGCAACTTTTTCTGCTCTTTACGCAATTCGTTCTTCTTTTCTTCCATGCTGATATACTTTCTGCTTGAAATGAATGTTTCTCCTTCAATCCTTATCTTCCGTGATGTTCACTTTCTGAAGAAAGAACGTAGTCTTTTTCCACAAACGAATCATCTGACGAGAAACGAGAATTATGATTGTAAGCACATTCTGTGTTTCTCACCCGGATTGCAGTCTCTTTAAAAATGGAGATGAAACATTCAATCAGTTCACCAGTGGTTCTAACGTTATTACTATCTTGTTGATCCTAGGTTGTTCTGAATAGGAAATCACAAAAAATCACTATGAAATGTTTCTATATTCACATATGCACAAGTGATAAACCAAGACCTAAGACCAGCAGCCTTGAAAAACATCAGAAGTGACCATCACGTTCATGATTCCTATTCGGCATCCAGAAAAACACTTATCAGAAGTTACACAACATTAATATTGTGATGAGTTTAAAATATTGAAAAGATGAACATACGTTACCAAAACAAATTACTTACCACGTTATACAATGTTGACAAGCTTGGCGCCCTTTCCATTTCCATACGTTTTCCAAAGCTTGCAAAAGATGTAGTCCGCCAAAAAAATTATGTGTAACCACGAGCACACTAGAAAACAAAACCATATGTACATCCGCTTCGAATTTTCTTGAATCGTTTAGTTAGATGTATTAAAAATAAACAATAACTACATCAGTCTGCACTGGAACATTCGTTCCCCTGATAATATGGCTATGATCCGGTAAGTCAGACATACCGGGATTTACGATTGCTTCACTGTTGACCAACGTCAGAGTTCGATATGTCTAACATACTGGGTTTCGCCATCGGCTAATTGCAATATAAGAGACATATCGGAATCTTATTTTATTAACCTACAATTTTCAAAAAGCTTCAGAAACATATAGGAGCTTTACCATCATATCCTTCGCTACTACCAGTAGATACTATAATAGCAACATTTGTCTGATTCATGGAATAATTATTCAATATATAAGATTGATAGTTGTGTAGAATGGATAGTTGATGAATATCATTATATAGGAAATAATAATGGAACACGTAAATCACTTTAAACATATGGTGAAATTGACAACCCTAGATTCTTAAGTGTGTAGTATATAGGGTAAGATAGCATTACTCAATATAAGGTACAATATCAAACGGATTAAAGTTCATCAAATATATGAACATATTTATTACAATCAATAATATTGTACTTGTTAGCTCGTAGTAAACAATTAATATTTACTCAATTGTTTTCTATATAAACGAATCATTGTAAACCATGAACTCATTTCTCATCTATTCCTGGTTTGGAAATCATTAGTACAGATCGATTTCTGTCAATTAGTGTTATGTAACAAGTTGTTATGATTTACCGTTTTGCTCCATTAATGGGTAAACAGCAAATACAGCTGTTATGTTATGTGTTACCAATGCCTATTATTCTTTGTCCATAACAAAACCCTAAACCAAGTCTCTTCCTACTTCACTAAAAGGGCTATTTTCATCACTTATGATTGATCAAGAAGAATCACAAAGAACTATTCCATTCATGAATTTTCAAACAACCATATAATCTGAATGTTTAGTGATCTTTATATAAATTGTCAGAAATAAAAATGTTCTGATATTCAAAGTGATTAAATTTTTGGATGCAATTCAGAAAGTTTTCATCAAAATTTGAAAATATGTTCTATTCTAGAAAGATCTTCTTTTCACAAAATAATGGAAGAATTTAACCTCGTCTGACTTGGTTAATAAAAGATCATTATCAATTACGAGTGTATTAACATAACGCATGAACATTTCATCATTAATAATAATCGATGATTTCGCAATAATGAACATAATGTAGAAATAAACACGTGAAATGTGTCCTTTTCTAATTCGACAATAACGTTGATGTCAAACTAAAAGGACTACTTATGTTATTTTGATAATTTGCATAATCATCTTTAGTTTTTGCTCTGTAATCATTTATTTTTAGTAAGAAAGTTATACAATAATGATTCTTGACTCGGGTATGAATTATATGTAAATTTTCGGGAAATAGCTCACATTACCTTCAAATATATTTTCGTCTAATTCACATCAACCAGTTGATGAGATTTGATATTGATATCCAACGTCTTATATTTGGAGTATGGAGGTAACAAAGCAGGTATTATAGTGCAAAGGATTTGCAATTCGTTGATGAAACTTCAATTTTTAGTCGAAGAACGTGAAAACGAAAAGGGGGAAGGAGCAATATAATGTCTAGATATGTACTTCTCACATTATAGCAGTACATTAATGTGTTACCAATTATTCGTGATTCGTTCGCTGTTGCGACGTAGACATTTTCAACTATAAAAGAGTTCACACTGTGGATACACTATAGATAAAAAATAATCACCCTTATCCGCTAATAATACAATTAAAATATTGAGGACCTTCCGGATACCAAGTAGCCATCATCAGATTAAGCTAAATTATAAATCAAAATGTGCCTGTTCAATTACTATTTGCTTTTTTGTTTATACATTTCCATCCCTTCTAAATTACTTAGATATTTGTCTATCCTGTGTTTTAGAAGTGATAAACTTTCTTGAGAAATGGTGTGACAGGTATTCAAAATATGTTCGGCTCCCGCTGATTTCCACCATTATTTTTCTTTGTATGGGCAAAATGTTTCTTATACCTAGTTAAAATGTTCCTACTAGTTTGACCCACATATCATTTTGAACACGACTCACAATCGATTTTGTAAATCCCGGATTTGTCAAAGTGGGAAAATTTATCAAAGATGTTGCCTAATCTGTTTTTTAGCTTGTTCTTACATCTATAAACTGGTTGTATTGCAAATTTAGAAAGCAAGTTATCGAATTTATCAATTACTGAACGATGATAGATAAGTGATACTTATGAATTTCATTGGAGTATTTGGAGCTAATGTGTCTAGATTGGTTAGTTGGCTACGATCCAATTTTCTTTTTCGTTTAGAAATTAAATTATTGATCAAAGATTTGTCTTAACCATTGTCCAACGCTATTTGCTGAAATTTCCCAACATCGTTGTTACAACTTTGCTGACTAGTCCGGGCTATGAACCGGAAAATAAAACAAAAACAACATGTAAGTTCGAATCAAAATTTTTCTTTTGCATTAGCTTCAGGAGGTTCTCAGGATCATTCATACACCTTAAAACCCCTTGGGAACCCCAACCCCACCCTTTGGGGGCGAAAATGGCCCGAAATCTCCAAGTCTTGAATTGTATTTTCTACGAAAAAAGGTATTTTGGCATTTCGAGTGCACCTAGGAAGTTTTTTGGGTCGCTGAACACGAATCCGTAGCCAGATTCACTTACAATTCATCGTAGGGGTGGTAAAATCGACGAAATTGGCCAATTTTGCACCCCTATATGTTATTTTGCAATTTACGTGTTTTAGGCATTTCGAATGCGCCAAGGAGGTTTTTAACCAGATTTACTGGAATATCATCGTAGGGGTGGGAAATTCACAAAAATGGCTAATTTTACATGATTCTAAATTTTTATTATTTTTGCATTTCAAAATTACTTCGAAGTAAATCTGGCTTCGGAATCGTATTCAGCGAACCAAAAAAAACCCTTGGTGGATTCGAAATGCCAAAAACACGTAAATTGCAAAATAACATATAGGGGTGCAAAATTGGCCAATTTCGTCGATTTTATCACTCCTACGATGAATTGCAAGTAAATGTGGCTACGGATTCGTGATCAGCGACCCAAAAAACCTCCTTGGTGCATTCGAAATGCCAAAAACACGTAAATTGCAAAATAACATATTAGGGGTGCGAAATTGGCCAATTTTGTCTATTTGACCACCCCTACGATGGATTGCAAGTAAATCTGGCTACGGATTCGTATTCAGCGACCCAAAAAACCTCCTAGGTACACTCGAAATGCCAAAATACCTTTTTTGTAGAAAATACAATTGAAGACTTGGAGATTTCGGGCCATTTTGGCCCCCAATGGGTGGGGTTGGGGTTTCCAAGAGGTTTTAAGCTGTATGAATGATCCTGAGAACCTCCTGAAGCTAATGCAAAAAAAAAAATTTATTCGAACTCACATGTTTTTTTCTTTTATTATAGCTAAAATCCCAGTTCATAGCCTGGACTAGACTATTAAATAGAGCTATTTTATATCTAAATGGTGTAGCTGAATCTGCCGAGGTATCTATTTGTTTGAGAGTGTTTTCTGTATATGTCGAAATTCAAGTGATAACCATCTTTTATAATGTTAATATCGTAGAAAGAAATCTGATTATCTGTTTCTATATCGACAGTAAATTTCAACGAATCAAATCTGCTATTAAGCGTGTTCAAAAAGCCATGTAAATATCTACTTGAAATCGCGAAAATATCGTCAACATATCTATACCAAACTCTTAGAAACTGATCGAATTTTGATTTTAAGGAGGTTTCAAGTGCGCTCAGAAAAATATTGGTCAAAATAGGGAAGAGTGGATTGCCCGCACATCCGCTTATTTGTTTATAGTAATTTTTAGTAAAAGTGAAATAATTTTCCTCCATACCTAAAAACGTAAGAATCACGTAATCTGTGCAGCTTATATCGGGGATATTAATATTTGAGAGCCATTTCTTCACAATGTTAATCGACTCAGGGACTGATATATAAATATAGTTTAGGAAAATTAGGTTGTGAGAAAAATTTGGAAACTGATTGAATTTTGATTTTAAGGAAGTTTCAATTTCGCTTAGAGAAATATTGGTCAAAATAAGAGAGAGTGGATTGCCCGCACATCCGCTTATTTTAATTTTTAGTAAAAGTGACATAATTTTCCTCCATACATAAAGACGTAAGAATCACGTAATCTGTGCAGTTTATATCGGGGATATTAATATTTGAGAGCCATTTCTTCAGAATGTTTATCGACTCATGGACTGGGGTATATAGTCAGAGAGCTGTAGGCCAATTTCCTTAGGTATTCAAAGTTTCTGCTTAAATGATAGTACATTTGTCAAAGGTGCCCCGAACCCCCTGACGGATTTTAAACCTTTCCCAGGTGGTATGTAGGGTGCCCTATCGTACTACCTGAAGTGTAGTTGGTTTTTTACAAGTCCGGTAAGTTTCTGCTTTTCTTATTTAAAGTTAGATATGGTCAAGACCATACTCCCTTACAAATTGCAGACATGCAGATGGTCCAGATCCTAGGATATGGCCCAAAAACCGCGAATTTGGATTTTTCCCTGCCTTCAGGGAAAATTTAAAATTCGTGGTTTAAGGGCCATATCTTAGGATCTGGACCATCTACATATCTGCAATTTGTAAGGGAGTATGGTCTTGACAATATCTAACTTTAAATAAAAAAAGCAGAAACATACTGGACTTTTCACCAACAAAATTTTCCACTGCCATCAGGGAAATTTTGGAATTCGCAGTTTTTGGGCCGTATCTTAGGATCTGGACCATCTGCATGTCTGAAATTTGTAAGGGAGTATGGTCTTGACCATATCTAACTTTAAATAAAAAAGCAGGAACTTACCGGACTTGTTAAAAACTAACTACACTTCAGGGTGTCCTAGGGTACCCTACATACCACCTGAGAAAATAGGAAGTTGATTTTTGGTGTCTTGTTGATTGAGGATAACCAATTATCAGTATGGAGAAATTGTGGTGTCTGTCTAATTGTTAGTAACGAATGTACATTAAAAATTACAAATCCGCTAGTTATGCCAGCCATCATTAAACTTTTCTACAAAACTTTTAAGGGACTGACAATTTTCTCATGGTGACAAGCGGCCTTCTTGGCGTGTAACTCACATTATATTTTAGAGATAATATTAAACCAGTTTAGACAATCCGTAGTCTGAATTATTAAACTTAATTAAAAATACCTGTATATTTATATTACCCTCTGACCGATCTTTCGTGATTTACGTGATGTTGATTTGACTTTGTTGTACGTCAATGGACTCCGTAGCTGTTGTGCAAATTTGATATATTCATGGTTTTTGTAATTCGCCCCTGGAATTACGGTGCCTTTTAGAAAGTAAATATTTCCTTTTTATGTTAAAATTATATTTGTATTTTGAATAATTCATTCGATAAGCTCGTAGCCAGAGTAGTCTGATGGAAGCAAACACTCCTATAAATTTGTATATTTACCCGCGCGGTAACTTGCAAAGAACATGCCAACAGTGCAGTAAACACTGTAAACTAATCTAGTGCTCTTAAATAATGAATACTGCTCATTCCTATTTACTGGCTGCTTATACATGAATCTTTTCATTGTAGTTCTGAGACGGGATTAGTTGGGAAAGTTCACCGAAACTGTTGATTCTTTAGCGAAAAATCTCGTGAAACAAAACATAGAGAGTACCGTAACAGCGTGAAATAATTATGCTGTTTCTCATAAATACACATTCGCATTTGCAAAATAATTCTCAGGCTTCCAAGTCTCAATTGTACTAATTATTATTATCATCAATTATTATTATACAATCTATTTGAGTAAGCATAGAAACTTTGTTTTAGACAAATCAACTTCATTCTGAATGATTTGTCGGATATATAAGAAGATTATAGAAAATAGTTTTTTTTTTCGAAAATTGTTGCTCCTCGTACTCCTATAATGTCCGAAAAACATCGTGTGAGCCAGTGTTGAATGTTGGGAGAGAAGGTAGGCATTCGATTTTTTCTTGAAGGTTATAAGTAAAGTGAGGCATTTATGAAATTTTCATATTTGGCATATTTTTCATATTATATGAAATTTTTCCGAATTTTTCATATTTTTAACTATTTTTTAATTTTTAGCATATCTGTAACAATTTTAAAACAATTCCTTCCTATGCAATTTAACCAAAACATTTTATTATTCTTGGGAGTAAAGTGAATTTAAAAGCTCTCAATTTGTGTTGCTTGACTGGTTTTGCAGAAAAGGACAATTACTAGTAAATCCCAATAATATTGTTGATGTTTAAAATATTCACTTAACCTGGAAGTAGATACTAAGAATTAATTACTCGACACCGTTGAGTATATTTGTTACCAAACTAAGGGACACGAGGAGGGACATAAAAACTTTCCCCTTGTAAATGATCTGATATTTTTAAAAGCTCCACTTAAAATTAAATTTTATAGAGAGAATTTACCTAATCTTCCTCTTCCCCCACAACCCGTTTTAACATGTTGTGGAACGTGGTTAGAGGCTGCTTCTTTATACAAGAATTTGAAGATGATTCTTACAAGTCAAAAAATTGCTGATCAATCACATTTTATGTCAACAAGTTTCATTTATAAAAACCAATTATAATTTCATTTCAAACTTTTTTATCCAATTAGAGTAAGCCAAATTATCTTTGATAGAGGCGGTAAATTTAATAAAAGAATTTGAGCAAAAATGCAAAAATGTTCCGTGACATATTGGAAACCAAATATATAGAAAATTCAAAGCAGTAATTGATAAGAACCATGGCTACAAATTCCTTTTACGAGCAGCCAATGCTTTAATTGGAGATTTTGATGAAACATTTACATTGGAACCAGAAATTTTGTCACATTTAAAAAATGCCCCCATTACGTCTGTTGACGTAGAGAGAAGCTTTTCTGAATTTAAACATATGTATATTGATAGGTGGCGAAACTTTTTGTTAGAGAATTTCGAGAAATACTTAATTGTTTATTGTTTTAATAATTAAATTAACCATGTAAAAATTGTTTTGGTAGATATATTTTTAAATAACAAAATATTGAAGTATGTTTCGTTTTATTTCGAACTACCTCATTAAAAAGCAATTGATTGTGTAGATTAAAATATTAATTTTTAAATCACTTTAGTTATAAGTATAAGGAAAGATCTCACAAGGCAAAGAGTCCCACAACTTCGCCGTTCGATGGAAAAATGTGGTCTGCTAGGAAGAAGTTCGGCGAATCCTGCAGAAGCAGCTTGACAATGAAGACGTGACTCGCTCGAGTCCGCCTACCTGGAATCTCTCTTCGTGGAATAACAGACGATATTTGTGGCGAAAACCAACTATGGAAATATTTATAGAACAGGGAGAGACCGCCCACTTTTCTACGTTGTTCTAGAGAGTTCAATAGTTTCGTAAGTGTGACATTATCAATCAGACGGCTAGCCCTCTTCTGGATATAATCCAAAAGCTTCACCGTATGTTTGGGAGTCGAACTTGTAAGCAGTACTCCAAGACAGATAGGAACTGTGCTTTGTAGATTAGGAGCAATTGCTGGGATGTAAAGTAGCTCTTAGCACGGAATAGAATACCAAGATTTTGTGGAGCGGTTTTTGCAATGGATCTCACATGATCTTTCCATGAGAGGGTGCTGTTGGTGGTGATCTAGAGCATGGGTAAGGAAGACGTCATAGAAATATTGTACCTGATATCATCATATAAGGGATTGTTGTATCCGCCGTTCTGTAGAAGATGCAAGCTTGAGTTTTTGTTACATTAAACGTTACTAGATTATCAGATCCACATTCCAAAATCGTTGGCAGATCTCCATTAATTGCATCAACTTGTCTCTCTGTCTCGATCATCTGGCTTCATTGTTAAGTATATGGAAACTAGCTGAGGGATGTATGAAGTGTACCATCATATGAAAAGCTGTGGACGGGGCAGGTGGTCACTTCCAACATATCGTTGATATGGATCAGAAACAAAGTTGATCTTCCGTACTCAATAAAAGTTACGATGACCAAGTGTGTCAGATGGCGTCACAAACTAATGCAAAAGTCAATAATATTTTAGGAATTAGTCTAATTCACATTCCGTTGGTTCTTGTAAGGGATATTTATTTGCGGGTAGATGGTGTTAGTTCTTCTAACCTTCTCTAACACTTATATGATAGTAATCTTTCAAAACAAGGTTCTGTAAAAAATACTGAATAGGGAAGTGGAAAAAATACTTTGTCAGGCGTCACAGTATATTTTAAGGCTTTAGTAATGGAAATTTAATATATTTGTCTGAAAATGGTGTAATATCTAAAAAATTATTTTCCACTGTTATCTCTTTTACTATCATTTTTCATTACTACAGAATTAATTTGGAATAATCGTATAGCACTGAATGAAAACACATTCGAAGTAATCGCTATTGTATAATGAAAAATTGAAAATAAGCAAGAAACTCTAGTTCAACTATATGTATTTTTGACAAGTTGACAATAGTATCAATTCCTGAGTATACAAGTAATTCCCTCAAAATGTACCCACCCTACTGTTGTAATCAAGGAACTTGACCCTAGGTGCAAACCCCGTGTCATCAAACAGGCATATGTCCCACGTTATCTAATCTGACTGGAGACACTGGTGGTCATTCATGTTGAACCCTTTTTATGGCCAGCAATACCCTTGTTGGAGTAGTTCTGGTGGATGTTATAGACTAATTCTCCGCTGTTTTTGACGGGCTACCACGATTTTCACTCACCTGCTGATAAACTTAGTTACCTGACAATATCCATTGTAATAAGTTCCGTAATTCAATTTTTGTTACTCTCATATCGAGGACTTGTCTCTTATAGTCTAACCAACAATTCACATCGCTCAAACCCTTAGTAGCTCAGATGATGTGAATAGTATATTTTTGGTTTGCATGAGCCTTACTCCCAGTCAAAGGCAGGCGATATACTAGGTGTCGCTGATTGGTACACTTGACAATGGGTATTTATTCCATGTGAGCCTTAATTGCAGAAGTTATGTTGATAAATCTGGGTAACTTTGATACTTTTCTGTGATTATAGATTCATTCTCTGTGTATAAATAGACTTTTCTTCTTTCCTGTCATTCATTTGCCAATTTTTCATCAATGTATCAATTTTCCTCTTGTTGATATCAGATTGTCCCTTGAATCATGCAGTTTTCAAATAACTTTTAAAAGTATCTTGAATAGTAGACTTCCGCGGATAGCTAATCTTGAAAAATCTTGGCTTCCGGATGGACTCCGCGTCACAATAGCAAGGCATCAAGTCGGGCTACTGTGACGCGGAATCCATCCGGAAGCCAAGATTTTTCAACTTTTAAAAGGCTTTCATATAAAACAATATAATTTATCCACAATTTATGAAACTCAAGTTGTACTCTCCTATTTCAGCTTTTCCAATTTGAGAACGAATCAATAATATCGTGACTAAATACTTGTTAACAATTGATCCTTACATGAACCTTACTCAAAATTGTTGAACGACTGTTTTGCTGAACTAATAAGCTGAATTTAACATTGAGCAGTTAAACTATGAAGAGATTCCGGAAAGTTTCAAGAATAAGGAAGTATTTCCTGTGAATAAAATATTCAAACATTCTGTGAGGCATGTTTCCCAGAGCGGAAACTGTCCTGGAAGAGTTTGGAAATAAAATATGAAAATATTCATTCTAATAAATGATGAATAAACGTCTAGGTCCCTTAGAGAGAGAGCTTTAGTGCTCCCAAGGCGTCGCTGGTTTTTTCAGATACTCACGCTCTGACGATTATAATAGCGATAATTTTAGGATTAGGCTTGTAGAAGTTGGTAAAACACATTGTAATACATATTCATGATCCCGCGAACTTATCTAAGAAATCGTCCGACCTCCTTTGTGGCCGACGCTTGGATCCGTCCCGTGCGCTATCTTTGAAAATTAATGTTTACTATACTTCTGGAAACTATAAACCTTTAAAATGTGAATAAAATGTTAAAATAGCGCATTTGCATTATGTAAGTAATCGCACGTATAGCTAGCATTAAATAAGTGCCGCCTAAACGACCGGCTCATTTAAACTTCTGTAATTGCCACAATAATAATGAAAGCAACTGCTGCAAACCATTTTCAAATAGCTTCTCGGTGTGGCAGAAGCAGAAATAGTTTAATTACAAATTGTTTCGTCTCGTGCAAAATCGTATATATCCCCTACCCAGGGATATTATGCTAAAAATGGTCTGGCTAGAATGGTTCGACGAACACTGTTATGAAATTAACTACTAGGGCGTATTAGTATTAATTATTCAATTAAAACATTAATTGAATTGAAATCATTAATATACTAGTGACTGGTGATGAATGATAAAGTAGCAAACTGTAGGTAATCCTAGAGACCAAAACTAATAATTATAGAGTGTCGACTTTTACAATGTTTAAATTCATTACCAATGGAATTACAGTACAGTTTAATGATAATTTCACCATATTCTGAATTCATTACGATTACGGAGACTGTAGCCAACATAAAAGCGTCAATGAGGGAGGAATATTCAGATTCCTGATCATCAATGAGGTGGTTGAGTCGATTTAATGATGATATTCAGAATGAGTTATCAAATAGATACAATGAAGATAAGATTCTTCGAATGGAATCGTATAGGTATGTAATTTGATTTGATGTGAGCCTGTGATTGAGGAGAGTGCTAGACAATATGAATATGAAATTTTTGATGAATATAAATATCTCATTCAAACTGCCAGTTCGATATGTACGTAGTGAAAACAAGTTTCACTTCGCAAAATATCTGATAGAAGATTTTGCTTTTTTCATTGTCATATCGAAATTCTCGGGAAATAGGTCACACTAACACATTGTTTCTTATTTTCGTCTTACGTTCTATTATTATTATTATTATTGGGAGTTTTAATTAATCATGTTTTATTTAATTAAATTCTATGTTTCAAGTTATTTAGAAAACCTCTTGTTTCATGTAACAATTATTATAACAATGTTGATTGTTAAATATTTAATTTGAATGTATTTTTATATTACAGGTTTTAGTAAATGTTTATATTGTTTTCCCTTTGCTTGGTTCTAGTTTTTCGGTTAGCTTCCTACTCTATTAATAAACTAAAATGATTTGCTATTTGAATTACCCTTTTATGATCCTGTTCTATTTGAAGTATGATAATGATAACGAAGCTTCTCTGGAATCTATATCTATGTAGGAGTAATAATTGTAATAAAATAAAACACCTTATTCATTTAAGTTCAAATAGATGATACGTTTATTCAATCTAGTATAAATTTGAGGTTAAGCCTTTATGTGACAATAATTTTACGCAATTTGAATTCATTCATGAATGATTACATTGTGTATTGGATGTGTATGAATATAACATTCCTTATTGACATTTGTTTTGCAAACTATAATTATCCTTTTTATGATGTCTATAGTTACTTTATAAATATGACTGTCTTAAATTGGAAGTTTAGGTTATACCACGGTTGTACATACAGTTCTGGGGACCCGTATGCTTGACTTACGCGTCGCCAAACTCGTAGTCCCTTGCTCAGCCACTAGCTAGCGCTTGGATCGAAGTGGTAAAACGATTTCTTTCCGGAATCGCAAGCAGTGTTACTAAGTATTCTGATTTGAGAGAGGCATAGAACTGTAACTCTTGTCAAAATGTATTACTCACCTCAAAAATAACTTCCCCTTTTTCGTTATACATGGTCGCACACATAAAAGACCTCGTTAAAACGATTTCTGTCCGGAATCGCAAGCATCCACTTTTTTCGCATTTCTGCATCTTTCGACACTTCTAAAACAGAAGTTTCTTGCTTTGCACTTTTGTACCCCGTTTTGCATTTCGGCACAATGTACGATTTCGTAATTTGTTTCTAAAAACGCAGGTATTCATTGTGTTTACAAGTCAAGTATGACAGTTGTCAGAGAATTTCGACTACTGCGCCATCCTTTTTGGTATTACGTGACAGTCGACGCTTAGCGGACCCACTTCTCACATAGGAAACAGCCTCGAGTCCCAGACCTGTATGTACGACCGTGGGTTATACCTACTGTAAAATTACTAAGATTGAAATCTTCTGAGTTTATAAAGGTATGCGCTTAAAATGAAATGTGTGTTCAATCTTAATTCATTCTTTGTTTTATTGAAGAAATGTAGTTGCCTTAACACATGGACTGTTGATGAATATTGTAAGCTGTTGATGGTAAGTTGTCCTTTGAATCGGTTGTAATAACACTCAAATTGATATAATTATAAAAGATGGCTCACTCGTTTTGCATTTTGATTACTTATGTATCTAAATTTTGGTATGTAACTCCATTAAATATTTTATATTTCCGAGGTTAGTATACTGTTTATTCCATATCAACTGATCCTATACATTATTATTATTCATTCCATTCCATTTCTTGATTGATTACCACATTGGCTGTTGATCAATTGTTACCGTCATATTTGGTTATTTATAACCTTATATTTACTTGACATTTGTTACTGTCAGATTACTTATGAGGAGTACATCTCATGTCAGAAATACATTTTCAACTTCCTAGAGGAATATCAAGTTCATCTATTTATAATTTTTTTGTAATTTGCCTCCATTTTGATTTTCTAATAGACCCATTAACGAACGCAACGTCATCACTTGCCGTGTCTTAATATCCAAAAAAAGCACGGAACTTTTTACATTTTTAGGATGGCGAGCTTGATGCGGAATTATCTTGTCATCATTATGTCAGTTTAAATGACAGTGTCGAGCATCAACAACTCAAGAAGAGAAAGTCATCGACGTGTCCAGTGGAAGAATTGATTTCAGCTAATACACAATATGGTTTAGATATTTGTACTAATAGTCGTTTTCTAGTGTTATTGCTCTTTCCAGTAGAGACGAAACTAAAATTACGGAAACAAAAGCGATCACAGAACCACTGAATCAAATTTTGACTTTCAAAATTAAGATGTTACCAACCACCATAAAAATCCCTAAATGGACTAAATTAAACATTTTTGTTTAAAAACGGCATAAAAAGGGCAAATTACAAAAAATAGTATAAACAACTCGTTTCCTAAGACCTTGAAGCACTCATTCTTTAAAAGAACTCGTGGCTTCGCCACTCGTTTTTTAAACTTGAATTCGTGCTTTAAGACGAGTCTTAGGAAACTCGTTCTTTAATATACTATTAGGTGTGATACTTGATTATTTCTTCTCGACGAATCATGTGTTTTAGAATTTCAAAATCGAGTGGGTTCACTGATGTTATTTTATGTTGTCACAAGTGTTCAGCATAACTCGAATCTTTCCATATCTTGGTTTTGTCATAATATTTTGATGCACTTCTTATGAAATGTTAATATGACGTAGAATGTTTTCCCCACTGACACCGATATTTCCCTCCGAACATATTGATTTGGAGATAATTATTTGAAACTCGTTCGTTAATAATTTATCATGAATATGGGTACGACCCAAAGTCAGTTTTCATCAGTTCTTCTATAGAATGATCTGGATTGAGTGGTTCGAGGTCCTTGCGACAGGATGTAATGGGCAATATTGTCATCCCTTTCGAAGTTATCACGTGCTTTCAAATGATTTATTCGATTTCTAACTACTACATATTTATGTGTGTCTCGTTTCACATTATTAGGTAATAATATGTAAATTATTGGAAAATAGGATAATTTCAATTAAAAATATCCACGTCTCAACAACGAACAAAACACAATTGAAATTGTAACACATAAATAATTAATAATTTCAATTATGCGTGTTTTGTTTCTTGTTGCGACGTAGACATTTTCAATTGAAATTAATACGATAAAGACGTTTAGTGCTTAGTGCAATTAATTTGAAAAAATCTCGAGCCTTAGTGTGAATTAGTTTTCATACATCTTCTGATGATGGTGTTGAGGTCAAACCGGACGTAAAGACGAAGATATAGTAGATATAGTCTTTTCATCAGTATAATATATCACTAGGTATTAGTATTATATCAACTGCATTATAAGAGTCTTCAATATAGAGGGTATCAGATTATTTGATCAGCAATATCATATCATTACTCCACAAGTCCATCTGATCTGGTATATTATGAACGTTTGGATTAAAATTTGGAGTTCTACCAATCAGAAAATGCATTGAATACAACGGAATTTGGAGGTCTATTATTATCAGTAACTATAATATTTCAGGCATACTAAACATTTCGAAAATGTTGTGATCCCTGTTGAAACTACGTTATATTTGATCGGCAATATTCCAAATCCCTTCCCTGAATCAGATCCCAATATTCAGAAGAATGGAAACTAGTGAACGGTTCTAGGCAGACGAAAGCACTAATTGCGTTGAACATTTGTGAAGACTGGTTCTCAGCAATTGAGGAACATGGTTCAAACCGATCCTAAGCTACTGACACAGACACTAACAGGACACGCCCGGTTGTGACCACCTCCACAAGTTGAATCTTAACGATTCACTCTTGTGCAGGTGTTGCTAACGAAAAAGCAACAGCTATACAACACTGAGGAGACCCAGAGACTAGATACGAAGACGGTGTTTTACCTCTTCAAAGTATTCTCCACCCACCCATTTCTCTACAGCTGTCAGGAACTAGAAGACGTGTTGTCACTGTTCAACCTGGTGAATCGAAACTATGTCTATTGACTTCTATAACGAAATGTGTTCAACTAAGCAGATCAAATATAGTCACTTCCATATTGCTACTTCTTTCATATGCTTCACGGAACAGGTATTATTATCACAAAAACTGCATATTGAGTTATAGTTATCGCACATATAATCAATTGGGCAATTTTGTCGTCTGTCACCACTTCCAACGTCCTTCCTGTTCTAGTGTCATCTTCCAAGGATTATCTGCCCCATTAGAAGACGTTTTGCTCAATATTTGACCAGCGATAATGAGACGATTAATTTTCCCACTACACCTCATCTAGTCGCTCTCTGGTGCTTTGAGGAGGGAGAACTTCTCGAGTGAGAAATTTGGTAACAGCTTGACGTAAAATCAATTTTTGCAAGGCGTGATAGATTGACTCGCTGCGATACTGGATCTGTCAGGCCTGGAATTCTTGCAGCTCCTATAGTATGTAAAAGCGAGGATTACAAACTTTCTTCCACGTAGTTTCTTCTTCCAGATATCAATGGTTTTGTGCAAATGTCGTGTAAACCATTGTAACTTAATAAAAAAGGAAAATATGTATTGAAAAATCAGTCAAATATTGAAGAAGTAAACTTTTCGTATTATCAATTCATTTTCAAGATATTCCTGTAAATTATCTGGATTTTAAAATAATAATAATGAACTCCATTATCAACGATGAAAACAGTTTTGAGAAATCAATATCGAAAAGTTATAAAATAAGTTTTAAGTTGCGTTGACCATGGTGAACATAATTCATAGAAAAACTAGGCATACCTTGGCCGACATCGGCCTAGCCTAGACAGTAGTCTTACGGTGTCCTGGCGGTCTACCACCCCTCACACATTTCAGTGTTGACAGTTGTGCTTTTTCCTAGTAATCGTCCCAGTGCCAATTATCTTACAGCGAACACGCGGTCTACTACCCGTCATGCATCTCAGTACGTTGACAGTTGCCCGCCTTTCCATAAATTCCAATGGCCCGTCATAGCCGATACAATGTTTTTCAATTAATGGAGTTTTCAGAACATATACAGCCTAGCACCTTTCGAACGATACCACAACCACCCTAGCCTGTATACTTTTCTCTATCGAATTCGTCGGCTACGTGATTAATATATAGATAGATTGAATATTCCATATTGTTCAAATTTCTGTATTTTGCTCTCTACGAGCCATTTGTCTAACTTCTATATATTTGTGCCCTGTATCGCGTTGGTTTCATGACATGCACTTCCTTCCTCGCTCACTACTAATCATCTTTTTTAATTAACGCAGGTATTCCTTGTTTTTAAAAGTCAAGAATGACAGTTGTCAGAGAACACTCTTGGACTACTTCGCCACCCTTTTTGGTACTATGCGACAGTTGACGCTTAGCGGAGTCACTTCTCACATAGGAAACAGCCTCGAGCTCCCAGACCTGCATGTACGACCGTGGGCGATCCTGAGCAATACACAATTCAATGAATTAAGATGAATCTCGAAACTCAAACACCCATATGTTTCACTGTTGATGCTATAGCACTCATTGCAGCTAGCGAAATGAGCATAATAATCTAAAAATCTATAACGCAAAGTATTTTGATTTTAGTGTTGAAATCCACAGATATAAATTCAGTACATTTATTCGAATAAGAATGTCGAAACCAATCCAGAGCGGGGTTTCCTTGTAGTATTATGCTTCAGCACCAAGCTTTAACTGAAAATATAAAATATGTAAAAGTTGGAACTGTAAGCTGTTATTCGAGAATAAAACAATAGGCTTTCATCCGGTATTATGACAGGTGGTTCTTTCACGTAATGCTAAACTAGCATTACTGTTGGGAGAACGAGACTTGCGTGAATGCCTTCCTATTCTAAATATCATATTAGAATGTCAGCAAGGCGGGACCTAGAGGCATGCGGGATGCCCGCCAGGCGTTGTCATGCCATTCTACAAAGCACTACTAAAGGCCGCTCTTTGTGACGGATATTTGTCATACGCATATTTCCGATTTCCGCTAGCTCTCGCGTTGAAATTGTGTCGCTCTGTCGACTGTTAGAGACGCGGCTGAATTTCAAAGGAGATACTTCAAACCGTATCGGAGCTAGAGAGGTTTGATATATTATATTTAGCTCTGTTGTGCATTCTGACGTTGGCTTTCCATACGATATAACATACACTTTATTATCTTATTTTGATTTAAGTGTTACAGATTTTTATTCAACCAGATGTTGAATTTGCGGTATAGGAAATTGTGTTTTATCTCAATTAACCCCAATTACAACATAAGTTCGGTTCCTTAATATTACTGCTTATATAAACCATATATATATACTGGCTTAGTATAACCACATCATCCAGGGTTTCACAGAACTGGGGATAGATCTCCATCTTGTAAGTATGAAGGCGTGAGAGAACCTCATGTTTTTCAATCTTAAAAATACTTAAATTCAGATCTCGGACCAGAAATATAACATTCCAACATTTATTCTGGGACGCTAAAACGGAAATTCAAGAAGATTCCGACTTTGGATTCGGAATTTAATACACCACCAACAAGGAACGGACTAGGACCTGAAACCGACCCTCGCATTTTAGGAACGGTCGGCCATTACGGCTCCACTCTCCAGAAAAAGGGAAAACTGCAAATGCAAATACTGAATCATTTAATTGATCGTTGAAGCCGCAACTTCATAATAATTCAATATATTGATGAAGGAAATAAATAAACACTGTATATTATCACTAATGTTATAAACTCGAATAAAATAAATATTAAGAATTCGATTTTCACTAGTTTAATAAATAAACTCAACTATAGTTTCGCTAACATCGCTTCTCGAAACAAATATTATAAAGTACTTTATAATAGCTACGGTGTCAGTGAAACTATAGCTACATTTATTCATTAAACTAGTGAAAGTCGAACTGTTAATAGTTATTTTATTCAAGTTTAGAATGAATTTTCATAACATAAAGGGTTCACTAATGTTATCCCGAAACGTGCTGAAGATTCTACAGTTAACTGTCATTTTCAAACGATAACGATTCATGATAAAATTTGTATCATTTGCCTTAAATTATATTTAAGAAATTAAACCATGCTTCACAATTTTTTTTGGGAAATATAATTCCATTGAGAATCCTGAGCTACTTGTTCCATCAAATTTGAATTATGAATGAATCTTTTACACGTTACAATTTAAATGTCTTCACTTTCAGGTTCGAAGAGTATACCTCGAAGCAGCTGGATATTCAATGGTATTTTCCATTATTTCAAAGAATTACATACAGTTACTTCTTTTCTTTGAATATTCAGTAAGCATTACAATTGTTTGTAAATTATATTGAAGATCACAAATAATTTGTGTTATCTGATATAATAAATGTAAACAATTTGTTTGTGAATTACATTCAGGATTACAGTTAATTTGTATTATTCGATAAGCTGAGAGAACAATTTTGCTTGTAATAGTTTATTATGTACCAATGTCTCAAAGCTACAGTGACGTATGATAACCTGTTGATTTTTCTGCAAGTAGAGAATCATGAAACTCCAATAAAATCAACAACAACAATTTGCATGTTTACACTACCTAGCATGATATTTGAGAGTTAAAAGCAGTTGAAGTAAAGATGAATTACAACATTGCAACCTCCTTCGAAATCAATCAGATATTCAATATATCTCATAGCCAGATAAGTGATTATGCCATACTTGTTTGTTGATAATTTGATTGCCACCTATTTTCAAAAAATACGACACACATTTTCATATTATTCCTTTCACTATACGATTAAGTCTGTTTCACATAAACATCATTATAATCTTCAGAATAGGAAGAACATTTAGGCTCGGTCTTTACATCTGGCAAATAAAGTTCCAGTTATCTTATGTCCGTTTCATCAGAATAAAACTTGTACTACAGATAATTAATCTCCTCCAGTCAGCAATCTGGCACATAATCATAGATAATATAACTCAAGTTACATTATGCTATAATTATGCGAATAACCTAATTTGTAGTTGTCAAGTAAGGTGGGTGTAATAATATTTAATACCGGGATATCAAAAATTAACTTGGTCAAGGGTGGTTGTGGAATCTAAAACGTGTACTATACTTTTGGAATAATTATGTCACTGTCACACTGACATCATCAATAACCTACAAATTTCATACCTATTTTTTTCAGTTGTAAAACAATAATGAACTACAAATTAATATAGTAATAAAAATTGTCGAAATGTTAACTTTGAACCTTTTAGAAGGTCGGGATAGCCACAAACCGGGTCGAAAACGGTTTTAAAATAGTTAATTTTCGATAAATGGAATGAAGTTCACGTGAGAAGCCCGTAGCTCGCGAGTTGGAGAAGTGCAAAAGTTAGGAACATAGAACTTCTTTACGAGGGCTTTTTGCGTACCGTTTTAGCTCCATGTAGATAGATTTAGTCGCGATACGTACCCGACGGCCCTTCTTTTTTCCAAAAATTCCGTTTAAATAGGAAAATTCAATTAAAATAGAAGCAGGTACTCTCAGGTCTCAGCTACGCTCGTCTAACGTGCGACGTACCAAAGGGAATTTTCTTGCGGCTAAAATATACACGAAGCGGGTGAAAGCTAGCGGCTCATAGCCGAAAACATTTTATTACAACTGGCACCGGACGCACGGGGCACGAAACGGCCCCAAATTAACAAGATCGAGGTAAAATGTATAAATTCTAACTGAGCTCCTCGAGGCATATGTCAAAATGATTACGTTCGTAAGTAATGACATAGGACGTCTGGCGTTCATGCAATATTGTTTAATACAATTCGAACCTTCTAATTTCGATAGGCCACGTCAAAATCTCGAAGTCTAAAGCGCTACAGACTTCTGAGTGTTATAACATTCGTATAAAATTGCGAAATTTCGCACTTTTAGAAACTTCAAATTAATTAATTTGACACAAGTAAAGACACACGTTTTAGATTCCTCAACCACCCTTGACCAAGGTAATTTTTGATATCACGGTATTAGTCTGAGGGTGAAATGAATTAAGTGGATTGAAATTGAAAATCATTGACAATACTCTATGATGGGTTGAAAAAAAATTACTGTAGAGGGTAAAAGACGTTCACCTAATTTTAACACGACAGAAGTCAGAAATCTAGTGAAATTATGCGCAAATAGACGCAATAAAGAACTTGAAGCAACAATGGAAAAAATGAAGTTGGAAATTGAAAACTTGAAGGAACGACATTTGAAAAAAAAGTTTTGCTCTAGAATTAGAACTGGAAAAAACTGATATATTTTTATTACTCTATGTATCAACAAAGAGTGTACCCATGACATGATACTCATAATATCAGAATACTTTTGTGAATGTTCCAAACAAAATGTTCATGCATTATCATTATGATTCAATAGATTCATAAAATATTCAATCATTCCTGAGAGGGCTCCATCATCATTCTCATAAAAGACGTCTTATTGGTCGTCATCTTGACCATCCTCCATCATTCTGATTTCCATCTTCAAAGACTTGTTCCTCCTCCCGGTAAGCAATATTGTGTAATATAGCCAGGTAACAACAATTATCTGAGCTAAGCGCAGGTTACAGCGGATGTCAAGACTAAGAAAGGAAAACGTCCTTTTAATATCCCGAATACTCTTCCAATTGTATTGCTAGTTCTAATTTGAGACTTGTAAAGATTTCCTTCTGATGATGATCTGAGCCTGGCCATCTAGTCTGGAAACTTAACGAAAACCACCCTTTTCGATTTCGGAACTTCTGCATTTGGTCCTCCTGGAGATTGAAGCTTGATAAGTGCACAGTCAATTGTACCAACTACCTTACCAAGAGAAAACCTTTTCTCTGCCTTTCTTCATCATTTCGAGGGAGATGAAGAAAGGCGTCTGGCAAATTTTCTGTTGCTGATATAATACGACATATAACCTTCCCAGCAGTAGATTTGTTAACTCCACAAGAGTTCCCCAGATCACGTAAAGGTTACCAGTTACCAGAAACCGTAATGCCATCAGGAGCTGATTCATAGGAGTCAATGCTCGGTATAGGATCCTATAAGACCAACTTATTGGAAATATAATTGATATTAATATATTTTTACTTCTACGTAGGGTTCTCCAAATCATCCCTTATTATTTCCAGAATCATTCCAACAGTGGACTTCTACAATCGAAAGCGGACGATGAATTCTTCGTTGTTCCAAAGATCTAAATGGGTGATTCGAGGACGAACATTGTACCTTTATTCAGGACTGTTGAGCTCCATTATTTCTGCGATTTCGGCCAAATTGAAGCAATCTGTTACTCCTAAATGTTCCAAAATATCAATTTTTAATATGCGAATCAGCACTATAATGTCAAATCAGGCAATAACTGGCATTCCACCAGTTAACTTATCCAACAAATAGAGACTACTTAACTGTCAAATAAATTTATCCAGATTCGAAAAGACGAAGAAATTTGGTTGACTGTACGATAAGTTTAACCTGGAACTTTATCTGAAGGTGAAAAGACCGGGCCTTAGAAAATAACAAATTCTCAGATAATGAAACATAAGTTAAGAACGCTTGAAAATTATTTGCTGGTTGACTTAAAGTTCAACTATATTACTACTTTTTTGCTACTAAATGACGATCCTTGTCCAAATAAACTATCAAAAATAATACTATTAACATTACCTTCCATGCACCAGGGATAATTTCGTTCCAAGTCATCTCTCCTGGCATCCATCTCCTCTTCCTAAAACTTTTCTCAAGAAATGTTGATTGGACTCCTATAATTATCAAAGTTTTTAAATTTAATAGGCTGTTCATTGACCCAAGAAATAAATTCTCCGTAGCTTTCTGTACTGCATCAAAATCTCTCACCTTATTTTCCAGTTCCGAACACGATTGTGAAACCATATGACCAGCTTGTGATACATCTGGACACGAGGTTCAACACAGCATTTGGGGATAGCAAATTAGCATTTGATATTTCAAGAAGGTTTTTTTCGGCTCCGATGTTATAATTCCCTCTAAGTTGTATATCCCGACGTATTTGATTCTGTGGAGGAGTATAGTTTCACAGTCAGTGAGCAAATGTATCGGTGTTTCTTTTTTCTTCTCTGCAGAATCTACATGACTCACTAGATCAATTACTCTCATATGGCCGTTTACTTTGCAGTGACCGTCACGAATATTATCCTGATTCAATCTTCAGCTATTTCTGTTTCGCCTTATGCTTGCCACAGTGTGGTGAAAAAGTTTGTCAGCATTAATTCTAAATTGAATATTATGTTTTTGTAAATTTGAGTTTGGTTCTCAAACTTTCGGAAGTTAAAATAATGTTACAATACGTAAACGCCAAGCCTATAGATATATAGGAACTTAGATTGTCTCTGTCCCGTGAGAGAACTCCAATATTTAGTACTGAGTTCTTTTTTTTCTGCTCTAGGGATTTCCCGTATACTTCGTGTTCCTATATCTACAATAAATACAGTAAAATATGTATCACGGTATAGTTTTTCATTCTGCCTGAATTGTTCCATTCATTTCTAAAACATCTTGCTATCTGATGACCACTATATATTTACTGTTACCGCGTAACTTTTCAAGCACTCTTTTTATTAATAGCATAATTGTTTTCTTGATGAAGTTATCAGTTGATATTGACAGACCAGCCCGGATCTCTTCCTACATTTAACACTAAACGTATCTTAATAATATAAACTTCATTGAGGTTTGTATAGAAATATAAAAAAGTACATAAGTAATACAAATTTTGATGAGGATAAAATGAAAAATTCCTATTATGTAACTTCTCGTTTTGTGACTAGAATAAAATGAATCATACATGCGTCATATAAAGTGCTTCCATTTCAAAACTGAACAACAGACCAAATGTCTAAGGTGTTTAAAAGTTATTATGATAATTTTCTTCAAGATGTTTCTTTTTCCGGGGTAATTAAATATTAAGTGTAAATAGTTTTCGTTGAAACTGCAATTAAATTGATGAAGCAGATATGAAGGGATGATATATAACTGACAATTTTGGAAAACAATTTTATTTGAGCCGTGCCGTTTTTCATTGTGCTACATTGTGGTGTTATAGTTTTCAAAGCGTTCCGTTTATGTTTAAAAATGGATATTGACTACATTGAAAGTAATAGCGGTGGCAGGAATCTTCCAAATCTCGGTCACCGCTACTATTTCAAAAGAGAAAACAAAAACTCTTCCATACTCTGGATGTGTTTGAACAGAAAACTATGTTCTGGAACCGCGATAGTTTCAAACAAATTTTTATCAATATTATCCTATTTTACTCTATGAAATCACTATAAAATACGTACCTCTTTATTTGAAAATAAATTAATTGTTTAGTTCCGACTTAGAACTAACTCAGTGTATTTTTATTGTGACAGGGGTAACTTTGTAAGAGAAGCGGGACTCAAGTGTGTACCGAACGTTGCTAAAAACGAAGTGGATCTATATCTAGACAAGGCAAGAAAAAGTGCCCATGAGGAAACAACAGCAGCTTCCAATATATTCAACGAGGAGATAACGTCCCTTATGGATGCTAGACTGAAATTTATAACTGAGATAACAAATTTGAGCAACAAGAAGAACAAACTCTACTACGCCAGAGACAAGGCGTTAGGAGTCGTCACGTTCAAAACAAGGAATTTTATTGTACTGCTTGAACATATTACGAACAATTTTCTGTTGTTTGAAGATGGCGGGTGGGACAAAATATTATTCGTGCTTGCTCCGCTGAAATTGCGGCAGAGCCTTGTAGAACAGAATAATTTTTTTAGTGATCGAGACATTCAAAAGCTATTGCCCGCAATGTCAGAAGCTTCATACAATCCACGCCAACGTAGGCAGCACAGGGAGTGAAACCAATATCATTACTGTCGTTTTTGCTCTACTGTCAGACAAAAAGGAAACAACATATACCAGGCAGTCTTCTTTAATTCAGAAGCATGGAAGTCAAGGAACTTGAAAATTCCTCATGAAGTCACTACCTTCCAGGCTCTTAAGAAGACGTTCCTCAATATTAATATTACTGGTTTCAATTTTCATCTCAACCAATGCTTATGATTTAAGTGAAAGAATTGGCTTGGCTACCGAATACAGGTAAAGAGAAAAAGTGCGAATGCACATAAGAAAGTGTGATTGTCATAACTTATCCTGAGAAAGTGGAAGATAGTTGGATGTGGATTATAGATCATCGACTTTTGCAAATATTCAACGATTAATTTGTGCAACAGTGGCTTGATAACGATATTTTGGAGATGATGTGGGTGTACTTCAACGAAGTGCACCAAATTACCAATTCCTTATGGATGCTGGACTGAAATTTGTTACTGAGATAACAGATTACAGTAAGAAGAAAAACAAACTCTACTACAACAGAGACAAGGCGTTAGGAGTCGTCACGTTCAAAACAAGGAATAATATTGTACTGCCTGAACAGATTACGAACAACTTTCTGTTAATTGAAGATGGCGAATAGGATAAAATATTCATGATCGCTTCGCTAAAAGCGCGGCAGAACCTTGTAGAACACAATGATTTTTTCAGTGATGAGGACATTTGAAAGCTATTGCCCACAATGCAGTCCACGCGGACGTTGGCAACACAGAGAATGAAACCAATATCATTTCTGTAGGTTCTACCCTACTGTCAGACAAAAACAAAACAACATATACCAAGCAGTTTTCCTTAAGTCAGAGGCATATACCGCTATGGAACTAAAGGAACCAATGTTTATGATGAAAACTGGTTGGCGATCGAAAATAGGGAAAGCGAAAAAGTGCGAATGCACATGAGGAAATATGCTTGTCTCAACTTCCCTGAGAAAGTAGATGACAGCTGAATGTGGGTTATAGAGAGTTTCAAAGATGATCCACTTTTGCAAATATTCAACGATTAATTTGTGCAACAGTGGCTTGATAATGATATTTTGGGGATGATGTAGGTGTGTTACAAAGAGAGGCACCGAACTACAAATTTCTGGGAAGGGTGGTATAACCGACTAAATACGAAAATGGCAAGGGTGAATCCAAACATTTTCCAACTTACACAAGTTCTTCAAGATGAAACGACAATGTTAACTTCCCCAAAATGGAGGAAAACCAAGTATGTACAAATGAATGAAAGAATTCGCCGCAATTGCAGGCTTCCTTGAGGAAAGAGTGGACGTTGGCATGTTGGCCATTGCCTGACAAATTTGGCATTTATCATGAAAATGCAATGACTTTAAATGTTATGTTTGTTATATTGTTGTTGATGATTGCTTTCTTTTATATTGTTTTTGATGATTGCTTTCTTTTATATTGATGAATGATGACTATATAGTAATAAATGAATTTTAATTCGGGAGGAACCAATATTTTTTCTACTCTGAATGTAATGAAGTTATAATTCGCCTCCGCGGACTTCGTGAGGAGTTGGTATTAGTATTAGTTCCAACACAAAACAATAAGTTCATCTTTTCAATATATGTTATATCAAGAATCCATTAATTATTAAAAATTCTTGGCTAATTTAACAGACATTATGTAGAGGATGCTTCGAATGCTCATCATTCCTTGGCATTTCTTACAACTACATTTTTATCTTCTGTGAACTTCATAAATTCGTATTTCACAAACACGTGAATGATACATGCTTCCAGAAAAATAACATTCTTATTAGACAATAACATTATGATACATCTTGCTTGAAGGTACATTTTCCTATCGACGGTTTTTTTGGGGCATGGAAGACGGAACAAGCCGATGGGAACTCTTGTCGTCCTCGGATAATGGAAAATTATAAATCTGTTTTCCTAGTAAGTGGATGACGTAATGCTCCGTCTTTCGCCGTGATCCTGCAGCAGCAGCCTATCACGTAGCACGTAGAAGTGACAAACCATTGGATTTCCTCCTCGTTGGACATATCCTTCGATCTCAGCAAAATACAATGAACAGCTCATTGAATTGGTATCCAGTCGCCAACATCTGTGGAGTCTGGCTGAAAGCGAAAGGAAACAAATTGTGAGAAAAGATCTGAGGCACAAAATAAAAGCAGGTCAGGTGCTAAATTTGGAATCGGAAAAATTCCCTGAATGTCACTCCGTCCGTCGTTGACTGCCTAAGTGGTTTGTAATTGAATTCATGTGAATTCTCCATATTCCTCGCCGCAGAAACATGCTGCTACTAGTTTTGCGAGGAAGTCCGTGTAGGTGTTTTATAACACTGCCATAATCTTCTGCATCCACATTTTTCAGTAAAACAGGAGTGCCAGAAAATTGTTTTTTCGAACTTGAAATTGTTGTTATTTGCCTGTAACGTCGAGTATTACAACTCTCTCTAGGAAAACATAATCATCAAGCAGCGTGTTACGTCACGAAGCACCCGGTACGTTTCGTCCTCCACGGCGTAAAAGAATCGTTACTACGAAAACGTACCTTAATGCTTAAAATATTATCAATCCATCAAGGTTCTAGTTAAGTCGATCCAGAAAATTCCAAGATTTGATTTTCTGTAGCAATGGATTTCAATTTCAAAAGTCTTATTATTTGGTGCATTATAGACCTTCAGATAGATTTTGGGTCATATTGGTACTGTTCTTTTGTATGATGATTCGTGACCTTACTGGTTAATGAGATTTAGAATAAGTAGGGGAAAAGTCAAATAACTGACACCATCAAGTTCTGTTCCCGACGTTTCGACTTATATGAAGTCATCCTCAGGGCACACAATGAAGATTATAAATACTACTAGTTTTAGTGAGAAAAAACTAAAAAGGTTAGCATTATGAGATTGAGAATTAAATGATGAAAAACACTTTGAGGTTGATAAAATACATATCAATTTACAATATAAATAGTTCAACTAATGTGTTAGTTACTGACAAGTATTAAGATGAATAAAAATTATACATCAGTTAATATAAAAACAACAGATTACTTACAAGGCCAATGGGTTTTTTGTCGGGATAACATGTAAATAAGTAAGGACGCTTACATATACAGGATGAGTCAGTTTTTGTAGACAAACTTCAAAAGGAGATAGAACAGATGTTTTTATGGAGAAAGTTCCCGTAAACATATGTCGTAGAAGGCTTCGTTTTCGAGATACGTTGAAATTAAAAAAAAAAATTCGTTTTTTGCGAATATCTCCGGAACCGTTTATCGTACAGAAAACAGCTTTTGTGAGCATTTTCTACTTATAGTAAGCTATGTTAAGTGAGCTAACAATTTTTTGTTGTCATAATTGGTGAAGATTTTGAAGGGGTAGTGGGTGTTTTTCTCCCCAACTTCTACGCCACTGAATAAAGTACGGTTTTGAGACAACCATTTGAACCGCCAATGTTTTCTACACAAAAAAGGTACCCGTGTTCATGAGCTCTAAAGTTGACCGTTTTCGAGAAAAATCAACTTTTATGTTGAAAAACATGGTCAATCCTTTGGTTTTGTTACTTGTTCTAACGTTTGAATAAATTTTGTTTAATTAGTAAGAATTGACCATGTTTTTCAACATAAAAGTTGATTTTCCTCGAAAACGGTCAACCTTATAGCTTATTACCAGAAGTACCTTTTTTGTGTAGAAAACATTGGCGGTTCAAATGGTTGTCTCAAAACCGTACTTTTTCCAGTGGCGTAGAAGTTGGGGAGAGAAACACCAACTACCCCTTCAAAATCTTCAAAACCAATTAAGAGTAGAAAAAAATGTTTCATCGCACAGAACATAGCTTACTATGAGTAGAAAATGCTCACAAAAGCTGTCTTCTGTACGATGAACGGTTCCGGAGATATTCGCAAAAAACGAATTTTTTTTTTTCAATTTCAACACCCTGTATCTCGAAAACGAAGCCTTCTACGACATATGTTTATGAGAACTTTTCTTCTTAAAAACACTAGTTCTATCTCTTGTTGCAGTTTGTCTACAAAAAACTGACTCACCCTGTATAGGTACTTGAATTCCTTATACTAGTATTCAGTATTCAGAAATTGATATTTGTCCATTACAGAGAGAGGGAGTTTGCATATGAATGAAGTTATCACATGGAGATTAAAAGGATTTTCTTTTTTATTGGTTGATTCGTGATTTTTTCTATATTCATGTTAACGTATGTGTTACCATAGGCATATTAGATGTGTTGTTATTTTGGTATTAAATGACTTGAAAAAGAGTAAGAATTAAGTAGTATCTGTTTTTATATTAATATAGTTTTACGTTTTTGAATATTTATCATCTCTGGTGTAATTCTTTTTTTGTAGTTACATTGTTTTCCTACAATTTCACTATTTCACAAAATCAAGTTTGTGTCAATTTTCGTCTGAATATTACTGTTCTGATTGAGCGAATACGTAACTATGTTTGTTGTGATCCAACATCGACCAATATCTGACTGAGACTTATCACCTGTAAATGTGCCCATATCTTGTACATTTCTATAATATAGGGCGACCCAAGGTTAAAGCACCAAACGTTCAGGATCGGTTTCTTAGGTGAAAATGAGTTTTTTTTTCTTATAAGCGTATATCCTAATTTCATTTGTTTTCGAGATACTGAGTTTCAAAGTTTTGAAATAAAATTGGTTTTTAATGAACTACTCAAAAATCTTTCGCCTTATTTTGATAAAACTAGGCATGCTTATTCGCGATAATAAGGGGCTCCTGTTATGGTAATTATAATGAAACTGATATTTCCAGTGGTGTCCTAAAGGTTAATCTAATTGGTATTAGGACACATCATTATATGCCACTGTTATTTTGTATGTCTATTTTTATAAATTAAGCAACTTAGAATACAATTTTTTTCATCTCCCTTCTTTTTGGAGACCGCGCATGTAACAGAAAAAAATTCATCCCAACAAAAATCAGACCAAAGGTCTATATAAGGGTACAATTTCGACAACAATTGAAGGTTTGTTTGTGTCATAGTTTGACAGCCTGTGACATGTTCAATGAGTTTTAATTCATTTTAGATGCGCTTATGCGTAGTCCGCGGAATCGGCAATGAGTTGTGCTAATATCAATTAGATTGCCCTCTGGGACGCCACTGGAATTAATAATTTTTTATTCTGATTCTAAAAGCAGCACCTTATTACCACAAATGAGCATGCAAGGTTTTATGAAAATCAAAAGGTTTTTGAGTGGGTAATTAATAAAAACTGAATTTTTCTAAAAACTTTTACACCCTCTATCTCAAAAACGAACCAAGTTAGGACACCTGCATATAAGAAAAAAAAACTTATTTCTATCTAAGAAACCAATCTTAAACGTTCGGCGGTTCAACCCTGGGTCACCTTGTAGAATGTGCTCAATATGTACATTTATAATTCAAACATTTCAGTTTACGTATCGGATGAATTTGTTTGTATTCTGGTGTTGAGTGGTTTTAATATCTGTTTTACAGATATGATAAAAGAACAACGCAATTCGTCAATTCAATTTATTGGTGCATTGGAAACTGAATTTGGCTACCATTCTGACAAATTTTTCGTTCAGTAAAATAGGATATTTCCTTAATTGTCCTCAATTCAACATCCGAAATGATTATATTTATGTTCGAATGCATCGCTGTTGCAAATTACAATATCCTATTTGAATTATATTATACGACCTCTGGTTGAGTGAAGTTGGACCCGACTAACAAAACTGAGTTTTTTTAATACTGTCGAAAAATAAAAATATGATGCAATAAATAAAGATGTGAGAATTTTGAAATGGGGATCTGATAATCTAGTAGTGTTTATTGTAACCACAATTCAATCTTCCATTTCATCGGCGGTTCACACAGTCCCTAATATGATGATGACAGATACAAAGCTATTCTTGTGAAGTTCTTCATATCCTTGCACCAATAACACTTCGTAATTGAACGATCACGTGCCAAGAGTCGCCCCAGCAGCTCCTCATGATCTACTAAGCAGAGATTCCTGGAGTAATGTTCACACTTTTGGAGTTCAGGTCCCAACCATACGCTATTCAGAAGAGAGCTTACCATCACGAATTTATTCACCTCTCTAGATAGATCATCGTAGAAAAGCGGGGATCTCTCCATTTTCTATAGATATTATCATAGCAGGTGCTCTCCGGTAGTCTGTTATTTTTTTAAAACTTTGACTACACGAGACGGTTACCTATAATATTTGAAGACATCGTGTGAGCCAGCAGTAAAATGTTGGGAGAGAAAATTTTTCTTGTGGATTTGGATGTTATAGGCATAGGGTAAGACGGCACTAGGCCGAGAGTTCCAGAACTTCGCTGTTCGATAGAAAAATGAAGTCCGGTAGGAGGAAGTTCGGCAGAACTCGAGCTTGACAATGAAGGGGTGACTAGCTTGAGCTCGTGTAGTACGCCTATCTAGAATCTCTCGCGGTGGAATAACAGTCGAGATTTCTGATGAACATCGACCATGGAAATATCTGAAGAAAAAGGAAAGTATGTCCACCTTATACGATGTTCTAGAGAGGTCATTGAATTCTTAAGTGTGACGTCATCAATCAGACGAATAGCTCGCTCCTGGATACAATCCAAGTGCTTCAGCGTATTCGTGGCAGTCGAACTTCATATATGTGAACAGTTTTAGAGGACAGGTCAAATCTGTGTTGTAGATTATGAAGAGCTGCTGGGATGTAAAGTAGCTCTTGTCACGGAATAGGAAACCGAGTTTTTATGAAGCGGTTTTTGCAATGGACCTCAAAGCTGTGGACGGGACAGGTGGTCACTTCTGGCAGATCGTTGATATGGAGCAGAAACGAGTTTGGTTCTAAGACTGACCCATGTGAAACACCAGGGTTGATATCTATTGTATCGTAAGATACTCCGTTAACCACCACATGAAGTGTGCAAACCTTATGAATTCAAGTTTTCTAAGAAGATTTTGGTGACAGACTTGATTAAATGCTTTGGAGATATTCAATGCTACAGCTAGATATTCCTCATGTATTCCAATAGATTTCTGCCATACATGTGTTACGTAGACAAGCAGGTCTCCTGTTGATCTCTGCTGACGAAATCCACGAATTCACGAATTTTGAATCTCTCTAGTTATTGGATGAGCTCAATGTTGATTGCTTTCTCCATTCACAGATGATAGTTGTGAGTTTGTAATTATTAGGAAGGGTCCTCTATACTTTTTTCGGAATGGGTTGAACTCTAGCTGTCTTCCAGCTGAAATGAAACATATCAAGTTTGTATGGAACAGTAAACCTGCAGCACAACCTTCTACCACGAGCGATTCAGGTAGGCACTAGAACTATACGAGCTCAGGCTAGTCACCGTTTGGTTGTCAGGCTCGAGACTTGCAGAATTTGTTTATACCAGACTTGATTTTCTATGAAATCGCGATGTGGAATTCATCGCATAGTAATGTCTTTTTTGTAGCCAATAACCTCCAAACTTTTAACAAAAATTCCAATGCCTGTATCGTCTCCCAACACTTCAACGCTAGCTCATACGAACATTGTAGATATTCCTCTCGTAATTGATCAGAATACATGAACATTTTATTGAGTTGATTGAACGTTTATTCACTTTTCGTATTTTAAATAACAAAAATGGACTAATTGTTAAAAAATACCTACTTAATATTGTCAATAAACAAAAAATCAGGGGAACTAAATAGAAAATTACCGTTACGTAACCTGAGCTTTCCTACTTATGGCCTCGATATGTGTCGACTCATGATGCAAGAATCAATTATCGTGTCATGGTATCAACTATTGTTTGGCATTCATGGTTGCATTAAACTGAACCAGATTATCCTCGTCAGACCTTCATCTTTTGCATCAACTTGTCTCGTTTTGCGCTCTGATTTCATTGGATGATATGTGACCTCCAGAGGAGAAAACTTCCAACTGATCATTGATATGAAGCAGGAACAAAGTTGATTCCAAGATAGATTCCTGTGGAACATTAGCATTGTTAGGCAACGTAGGCGAGCAGGACTTGATAGCTGGTGATGAATACCATATTAGAACCATGATCAATCTATATCATATAATCATATAAATTGGAATATGTTTCCGACAAATCAAACTCCTACCATTTATTGAAGTATAATAACCCGATATTCTATAGGGGTTGTGATTGCTAGGGGTGTGTTGGAATGCAAATTATACCCTCGTAGGGTTTATCGGTTTATTGAAATGACACTTACATATGTAACAATGATTCATGACATAGAACTAATTCAGAACTGCCTAATAATCTTAACTTCTCTAATCATTAATTATGATTCTAAAATTCTATATATTCTGCCTATGATAACCCTATCTTGAGCTTTAAATACTCACCTTTCATTATCGTTATACATTGATGTTGGTACGTCATCCAATAACATTAATTCATATCGATGTTGACATGGACGATGTATCAACAATACGCTAACCTTACTTACGATGCATTATTACACATGTGGTCCACTTTGTATGTATATCAATCTCATGATAGAACTTGTTGATATAACATATAAACAATCAAACAAATGTTCGGAGTAATGTTCGGAATTTACCTAATTTAGGACTTATTGATGATATACCTTTATTACTTTTCCATTACACCTTCCAAGGGCGTGTAAAAAAATGTGAACTGATGACTTATTTTTTTTTTCCTTTTACTCGATTTGTCAATGATTCATGATATAGTTATAGCCTATTCTTGTGTATTTCAATTTGTTTATCATTTAATCTCAAAATAATACTTGGGGAAAGATTTATAATAATTTTTAGAATTATTATTATAATTAAGTTTTGACTTTTCCGTACGTTTTAATTTTGATGTTATTAAATTGTCTCTAGCTTCTATACAAGTTTGGTGTAATTTAATTTTAACTCAACTGAGTAGTCTCCACAATTATAAACTGGATATATTTTGTTATTACCTTTCCATCACAGGAGTTTACATTAAAAATTGTTATGAAGAAAAATAAATTCATTTAATGAAGCACTATAAACGAAGTTTATACAGAATAAATAGATATTTCACTAAAGAGGATACGAATAGAACGTGGATTCTATTTCAAATATACCAGCCTATTATCGTAAAGGAATGAGCATATTATATGCAATAATAATTCGGAATTTGAACAAATTCAAACAGTATGACAAACATTTAAAATGAAAACATGTACACACTCATGATAAGTAGACTAATCGAAAAAAATTATAATGAAACTTCTACAAGGAAATATGAATGAATGAGAATGCATACTAATTCTATTTCATCACCGGATACTCAGCAAACATCCTGGAAATTGAAGAATGTTAGTTGAAGTATTATATCAATATTGGCCATCAGTCATGTGATGATAGACAATATCTGCCTCGTATTAGAACTCACCATATCAAAATAAAATTGAACTCGTAGAATAAATAATCTCAAATGTTTATATTGTCCAGGTAAACATGTTTGTCAATCAGAACCGTATCTGCATCGAAGTGGTCATGCAATAGAGACCATCAATTTGATCTGAAACAGCTTTTGGATTCCTTAAATATCGTATTCTAATGTACGTTACTGTAGAAAGTTGAAAGACGTTACCTAGTGACATAATAAGATACCTTCTGTTTCGTAATCCAAAAGTGGATTTTTATGTCCATGTATCCAGGGTACACTCTGTGTAAATTCATTTAAAAAATGTGTGGAATAGCGAAATAAAACAAAAAAATTGAATTACTTTACACTAAACCGTTTCCGAGTAACAGGTATCAAATGGCCATCCGTACCTTTGGCAGTGCTAAATAATCGAGCTCGTGTAATAACGTTCCCATTCCTTGGTTTTACTTTATTTATTAAAGGTTGTCAATTTACCTTATCTTATCAAATTCATTCTTATATATCATTAACTAATATCAATATAACTTGCAGTACGTGAACCAATAACCAGGAAGGGACCCGCATCACGGGTTTCTCATTAGCTAGGCAAATCAGGCAACAATATGATCAATAGATATATGTAATACTCACTCTTCTTTGGTTGAGACACTAACACATTAATTAAGCACTGTGTTATCGAGGGTAGTTCATAAATTATGCTGAGTAGAAAAATTCTCAATCAAAACAAATATAAAATATTTAATAATAATAATAATATAAACAATTATAACTAAAGTATTAATCAAGAGATTATAATAGATTTAGAAAATAATTAATCAATTCCTAATTTTAAATCAAACTTATTAAAACCTAAATATGAAATAAAACTAATTTAACTCAGCCCGGATGCACCAGGGTAAAGAGTTTAACAAAACTATGATGATTCAACTATTCAAGGAATTCTAAATCTTTTGTATCAAGTAATATGACTTGATTCTAAATGAACTTGGCGAAAATTCTACCAAAACACCACAACGCAAACTTAACTAGAAAACTTGGAAAGTTTTCTAAAATATGATTTAAGTGATTCGTGAAATAATCAAAGTAAGATTCAACTCAAGAAGTTAAAATATAACTGACTTTAGTGTGGTGAGTTTGGTTTTTTATAATCTTGGATAACCACTCCTATTTTAGTAGTAGGTTAGGGGGTAGTAACTTTTACCCAATAAGAGAGAGACTTGCCTAGACTGGGGCAAGCTGAATATAAAAGAACTATTTTCTACAAACGCTTAACAAAGTAGCCTTTGACGCTTTCAGATTTCAACGCAAAGTTGACGTTTTCCGTGAAATGTCATTTTGTGACAGCATTTGCGCTCTAAAGCGGAAATATTTCGAAAACGCTCGCTTCTCCAACGTATTTCTGCATGATGATTGATGATAGTGACAGTGAATTATCAAACACTCCTCCTGATGTAGCAGAAAGTGCAAAAATTGTTACTTTGAATCTCCTACCAGAGAAATCAAGGAAGAAATATAAATTACAATACGGTAAATTCATGACGTGGTGCCAGTCGAAGAAGGTGAATAAGTATTCAGAAAACGTATTACTGGCTTATTTTGGAGAAAAATCATTGATTTGTAAGTCATCAACTCTTTGGTCTACGTATTCGATGATACGGACATGCTTGAATGTTAAAAATAACATCGAAATCAATAAGTATCCTAAACTTATCGCATTTCTGAAGAAACAGTCTGTTGGATATAAAGCGAAAAAATCCAAAACATTCACCACTGAAGATATTCACAAATTTTTACAAGAAGCGCCCGATGAAGAATATCTACTATAAAAGGTAAATTTTAATATTTCATGCTCTTAGTAGTTTGAGAAGCGGTTAGTATTTTTTTGAATTTAGTGCAATTTGGTTAGCATAGACATTTGGAATAGCTATTAATTGCAGTTTTTTTTATAGGTTATTCTAATTATGGGTATTGCTGGTGCCTGCAGGCGCGATGAGTTGGTCAAAATGGAGATTGGTGACATAGAAGATAAGGATTCTATTTTAATAGTCCGAATTCCCGATTCAAAAACGAGAATAAGCCGTGTTTTTACGATTGTTGGTCATAATGAAGAGAATTCAGTTGATTATCTTTCAATTTGTAAAAAATATATTGCACTCAGAAAACATTGTCTGAATAACAATACTGTCCAACGTCTATTTTTACGTTATGAAAAAGGTAGATGTATGAAACAAGTTGTGGGTATGAATACAATCGGTAAGACTCCCAGTGACATTGCTGAATATTTGAAATTGCCCGAGCATAATTTATATACTGGACACTGTCTCCGACGAACCTCTGCTACTTTATTGGTGAATGGTGGAGGTGACCTAATACAACTGAAAAAACATGGTGGATGGAAAAGTAACAATGTAGCAGAAGGCTACATAGATGATTCAATTAACAATAAGATTGAAACTACCAAGAGAATATTCTCAAGACCATCTACATCTCGTTCTGTAGATTTCCAATATTCGGGGCAATTAATGTTAGATAAATCTACTGATCGTCCATCAGGTTCAGGAATAATAATTAAAGACTGTCACAATTGTACATTCAATTTTAGTAAAGTCAATGATAAATTAAATCAACATTAATCAGGAATTTATAAACTGTACTTGATGTACTTTTATTGAATAGAACATCTGGTGTTTTTTCTTTTTTTTTCTGAAAACTGCGTTTGTAGAAAAAATCTTGTGTGTATTTCGAGCACAAAGTGTCATTGTCGCTCTCCAAAGGTAACTCTCTTTGTCGAGCGACAATATATCACTTTGCGCTCTTAATACACAAATAACTATTCTATTTTTGTTGACAAAGACCTTGATTTTATGACTTCATTTTGACTTCCTTGAATTTAGGTATGAATGAAAATTATATCAACTTAATATTCTAGTTACATATTTAATAAGAAACGACTGCGTCCTGCACGTCTTATGTTATGGTTACGTGAATGTATTGTAGCTTCAAAGGAAAAGACAGGGTAAAAAACCTTTGTTTGAATCATAGCAATTGATCCATTTGCCGCTTCTTATTGATCAATAAGAATATATCTTAACTACCAATATACTGTAAAACACTTGTTTTCTTTGGACCCATTTCTGTTAACTTCGTGATTTATAATTTCCTCTTGGAACTGTGAGGGACCTTTTTGACTTTGTCTGTACTTTAAAAATTACGATGACCCTTTCTTCACAGGGATTCAGCAACTATATATTTAGTTTCCGTCTCACAGATACAAAGAACAAACTGTATTATTTTATGATGGGACGGACGTACTAAGAAATGAACTCATGTATTTGACTTGTCCGTAATAAAGGCAACAAGGAATATCCTATTCCTATTTACGTTAATGGGTGTTCTTAACCCCCAGCTTGAATCTTAGCAGCATGGTTTGAAATCTGAATGAATTATAATTGATAATTAATAGGACAGCTTTGCTACACCCGCGCAAGTAGACAGACTGCGACTCGCAATCTCATCGACTTATGCGGAAGACAGAATGTCCTTAGCGAACGAAGTTTTTCCTTCTTACGGCTCATTCATTCACTTAACCCTTGGGGCTAATGCGCAATGTACTGACATACCTCCTACTTTGAATTAGTTTTTCATTCAACAATTCTACATCATAAGAGTTTCTTTTGTAATTTTTTTCCTTCTTCCAAATTTATAAACACTCTCAGATTCTTTCTAGAAGAGAGCTATTCGTTTATTCAACACACTCACGTATCCATTAACCTCTCTAGGTCATCGTAAAAAATTGGGCGATCTCTCCCCTTTCTTTAGATATTTCCATAGTTGAAATTCAGAAATATCGTCTGTTATTGCACGAGAAAGATTACAGGTAAGCAGACTAGACGAGCTCAAGCTGTTCAACCCTTCATTGTCACGCTCGAGACCTGCCGAACTTCTTCCTACTAGACCAATTTTCTATCGAACGACGAAGTTGTGCAACTGTTTGCCTAGTGAGGTCTTTCCTTCAACCTTCAAACTTTCAAAATAAATTCCAATGCCTATCTCGTCTTCCAACATGCCTTACAAACAAACCATAATGATAAAAATAACAATAAATATATTAAGCCTGTTGTACTATTGAATGTTGTTTTAGTGGGGAGGTCTGTACTTAAACGTTCTATATACTAACCTCCTCTATTATTATGTAATGATCCTCATTCAATAATCATTCTAGGATTACCTAATTTATAGTTATATGGCAATTTGGAGGGCGAACTGCCGCAGTTCGTTCCGTCTTATGTGCAATTACATATTGAATGTAACATATGAAAGTTTGATTTCAACCCTCTCCAGCAGTGAACACGTTATTTTTAATCAAAACCTTTAGCTTTCCTTATTAATATAATAAGATTCTTGACCCAGTATGAATTATATAAAAAATTCTCGGGAATTAGGTCACATTAACACTCTGTTATAAATGTTCGTCTTTACGTACGTTTCGGTCTCACGACCATCATCAGAAGACTTATTTTGTTAAAAAGGGGGTTAACTGAAACTAAATAACACAAGCGTCCATATCGCACAATCTTCAATCAAAAAGCTCACGCCGTCGAAACGAACAGAACCACGAATAATCGAAAATTGTATCGTTAATATTAAAGTATAGATTTTTTGTAACAAGAAACCACTGTTAAGTAATATTCTCATAATGTACAAACGAATATTGCTATGGTCTCAAAGCAACTGAAGTTCGAAGCTATTTGTTTGTAATAACTCGACCCAGATTTAGATTTATGACGTACTTGAAAAAGTTTTAGACCTGCATTGGAATTTAGTTTACTTTAAGCGTTCTTCCTAAAATATACTTTTAACATTATAAAGACGTATGTAGGAATTTGCAAGAGTTTTAATTAATCAAGTTAGTATAAATCTGACTCAATCCCTGAATATCATTCCTATGATTTACAGAATTTGAATCCCGTTTTATGTGAATCATCTCCAGGATAGATCTTTTATAATAATTGGTTTCTTTAGTTAAAATATCAACATTTTCGAATTGATGGTTATAATCAAAACAATGTTTAGCAAGGGCGGTGGAATTTTCTAAGTTATTATTTCTTGTGCTATACTTATGGCCGTACATTCTTTTTTGTAAATATTGTTTAGAGATTCCAGTATAAGTTCCATCACAATCTAAACAATTCAATTTATATACTGTGTGGGTTTGTTTATCTTTAGGTATTACAGGTTTTAGATTTGAGAAATATTTCCCAACACAGTTAGTAGGTTTATGCGCAAGATTTATATCGTACTTTTTCAAACATTTCTTAATTTTTTCTGAGGTCTCCGGAATGTATGGTAAAGTTATATAATTGTCTGTATTACCTGTTATGTTATTTTTATAAGAAGAACCATTATAGATTTTGTTTATTCTCTCTTTAATGATAGGATTGTAGAAAGTTTTTGGGTAGCCATTCATTTCCAATGCATTACGAACAATTTTTAAATTTTTGGGACGGTCCTCTGCGTGGGATAATCTTACCCCGCGGTCTGTGAGGCTGTTTATCATACTTTTTTTATAACAAGCTGGTGCAACGGAACTGAAATGAAGATAACGTTGAGACCAGACTTCTTTAGTAAACCAAGAAGTTTTTATTTTTCCATCTGCATCATGCCTAATGGTCATATCTAGAAAATTAATGTTATTGTTTATTTCTATTTCACAAGTGAATTGAAGTTTACAATGGAAATTATTAAATTTATTAATCACATAAAATATTGAATTTTATCGTTGGGAACACACATAAGGCAATCATCTACATACCGTTTAAAGAATACAGGCTGAAAATCTAATGAATTTATAACAGATTCCTCTAGGCATTCCATAACGAGGTTAGCAATGGTAGCTGAATTGAAGTGCTGTGCCGAAAATTTGTCCAAAATATTGCTCACCGTACTGAAAATAAGTGCATTCTAAACAAAACTTTACCGCATTTATAAAATCCGATTGATCAAGAGGTGTGTGGTTTTTAATCTCTGGCCAACGTTTTTTGATGCAATTTAATGCCAAAACGACAGGTATATTTGTAAATAAAGAAACAACATCCAAGGAAATTAGTTGATGGTTTACTGGTACGGATTGATTTTTTATAAATTCATTAAAATGCCATGAGTCTTTCACATAAAATTCATTTTTTCCTATTATATTATTGATAGATTTTGATAGAAATTTTGATAAATTGTAAGTAGGCGCTCCAATATTACTTACAATGGGTCTTAGGGGTATATCATTCTTATGTAATTTAGGAAGCCCATAGATATGAGGTGCAAGCCCATTATGGCAAATTAATTTATTTTTTAATTCAATAGGGATTATCTTATTTTTATGCCATTTATTTATCAATTTATTCATGTTATTTTGTACTGATGAAGTAGGGTCAGATTTTACTTTTTTATAAGTTGTTACATCATTTAAAAGGTTTCCCATTTTGTTTTCATAGTCATTTTTATGCATTATGACGGTTTTATTACATTTATCCGCGTTCAAATCTGAAATTTGAGGGTTAGCATCTAAGAACTCTTTTGTTATTTTTGTATGATAGTTAAAACGATTCTTTGCAATACCTATTTCTGCTTTCTGTTTGTTGTTTTTGTTTGTCAAGATGTTACAAACTTTGTTTCTAATTTCTTTTTTTTCTTCTAAATTTTTATTCCTGATTCCGCATTCTAAATTTGCAATAATATTGTCAATAGGCAGCTTTCCTTATTTGTATCATTGATTTCGACTTTATATTTGTGAATAGAAAAACAATATTCATTACATGTCTCGAAACTTACATGCAAGCTCAATGATTTTCATTTAAGCCATAGTTCTAATTAATTTTCAGCTTTTTGGCTTAACCTGAGACTCCTGAGAGTTAGTGAAACTAACCAGGCTTTAAAACTGACGTCGTAATGAATTGTTTTCTTAGGAATTTTTCACGAAATTTATTATATTATTGCTTTAAAATGAAGTTTAACTCCTCTGAACCTTAATTCCTTATGAATATTTGAATATGGATTGCATCTGTCATAAACACCGCAACGTTGAAGGGCTTCGCTTCAACGCCTAAATAACTAAGACCTAGTGCGGAGGCTTAAGAGGACCAAACATTCTGAACTTGTGATAGTGTGTAATTATCAATGAAAAGCAGAGTACCTACAGTGTAGCGTAGCACCAGTGATGTAAGCAAGTCTTATTAGAAACTGGAATGGACCATTTGGGAGTACCCTGAGCATTTTGAGCTATATTGAAAAAGCATTGCAAATTGGCAAGCAAAAAATCCGTTACCAATTTTCTTGTTATATTCTTCAATTCATGTACTGAAGAACACTCGGTTTCAATATTGACGGAAAATTCGAATGTAGACAGACGATGGTTCATTCGAGCATGAGAGCACATGATAAACCAAAATTACTATTTTATTGCTTGGTTGCTGACAGTTACAGTGGAGACTAGTCGTAAGATTATTATTTGATGTTGATCTTAGTGCCAGGGAAATTCATAACCCAACAAATCATTTTTCCCTACCTTGGGATTCAGACCACCTACTCTTAATAGAAACTACTACGGTAACCTGTACAATAATGATTCTACTATTCGATAGCCTGACCTTATGATTGGTGCATTTACACTTCACGACAGATAAGTAGTAACCTCGATTGTATGATAGGAATGTGGATCAATGTTAACTGCAACCCTCTATGAACCAACAATATCCGGTAGTCATACATCCAAGGTTCTACACATGTAAAAAAAACTGTTACATGCAAAATTTTCAATCCCCTGAATGTACAGTATAGTACTCATGGAGATGAGTAGAGTAAAACAATTACGGACAATGCGACTTCCTAAATTCCTGGCCTAACCTGAGAAAGATAGATGTACAGCATCTGAAGTAAGGTGGGTGCATGTTCATTGATTGGTTTAAGCATAAGAAAATTTAGAAATACACTGATATTCACCTTATAGGATTTTTTCTGCTCGCCACTGTTTTCCAACAATAATTGGGTAAATGGAGTTAAATCCACAGGTCCAAATGGGAAATATCTTCGATACAGACCTTGAAGGCACACAGTCGAAATGAAGCGGCGTGTTACGACCTACGAGTTTCCTAAATCGGTGGAACAATGAAATCAGCTATCAAGTCAGTGAGGTCAAGTTTGTATATTTTTTGAGTATCCGATGGGAAGGATTGTATAAAACTTACGTTTTAATACCGAATTTGTGGATTCCGGATAACTGATGTTACCGTAAGGGAATATAACCCACATTTATACATGCTGTGAATAGGACATCACGGGAAGAAGAACTTGGAAAGTAATAGTTAGTTTTGGGAGAGAACGACAAATATGTTATTGAGGTTTTTCCCACGAGTTTTCCTACGAGCTCAAGTCTGTTGGATAATTCCCGTGAGAGCTGCTGGATAACTGAGGCAGGGCTATAGATTTTTAATTGAAGAGGTGCCCCTGTTATGATTGTGGCTCATATCTAGGGAGAGTACAAGAAACTTCGATCAAAAAGGAAGTGTGATTTCACAAGTTCAAGGAACTATTGTAATTGTACTGCATTGCATTGTGTGTTATACAAGTTCTCTGATGGAGACAATATATAGAAATTGATTGTATATCGTAAAATTTTATATTGCTAGATTTAACTTCATTCAGTTATTCATATATTAGGATCATTCATCCCCTGTTGTTGTATTCACGAAAACATATTAATTTCCATTGTATAGATTTATAAAATTTGACAAACAGTGAACTCCAATCACACCTAGTACGAGTTTTTTATTTTCCTATATTTCACTGCAAGCTAACTTGGAAGCTCGGTTGTTTGACTTTCGAGTCAAGGTCTGTATTAATTATCCAGACGTGAGGGTGCCGCTGTAACGTGTTGAACCCTCACAGGTGGCAGCTGACTTTGAGAAGGGTGCAAATGTAGAGCTTTGGAAAGAATTGGAAAAAAATAGAAAGAATGTTATCAGACGAATATTAGAGGCCAGAACAAAAAAATTATAAATTCAGAGAAAAATTATTAGTAAACAAGAAACAATCAGAACGAAAATTGGTGAATATAAAAGAATTATATACGGCGAAAAAAGACAAATTTTGACCACAAACAAACAAATGAATAATTTAGAAGGAAATTGGAAAATATAGAAAAATGTAAGGACAGACTGTAAACAAATTTTGGATAAAAATAAACGGAGGAATAATTCAGAACGAAATGTAGAGAAATATATCAGGGCAGTTAGGAGACAAATTCTGGGCAATAACAAACGATGAATGGTTTGGAAGAAAATTGGTAATTCTGGAAGAATGTAGAGGCAGATTCGAGACCAATGGGGTGACAACAAACAGATGAACAATTAAGAAGAAAATTGATAACGTACAAAAATATAAGGGCAGATTGAAGGCAAATTTTGGGCAATAACAAATAAATGAAACAATTATAGGGAAAATTGGGGAATATTGAAAAAAAAATTATAACGGGTGTTCTGAATTATTTGATCAGCTTCCATTACGTATTTCATAGGCAGACTTATCAGCTTCAATCATTTAGACATTTTTCTTCAACATAATATCTAATTCACACATACACCTATTGATGCGTATAAATGCACTTCCTGGCTCAAGTTCTGGAAAACTTACGCTCAAGTGGATTTATAATACACATGACCGCATTTCCGTACATCAAATTCGCTCGAGTGAACACTCGATTTTCACACATCCCTGTCGTCACAGAAGTGTGGCTTCATGTAAAAAGCATTATTAAAATGAGAGTCACTTTGTATTCAGTATCTTATTTCACTATTATCTAGTTTTTCTTATGTACTCCGAATTGTAATAACGCGTTTATGTTTATTTGAATTATAGGATGTAAAAGTACTACAAATAACTACTTAACGTAACAATATGTTGACAATTATTCCACCACACCGTAGCATCCTTAGAATGGATTATTGAGTAACTTGTAATTCCTCAAAAGCAACGATATATATGTATGTATTCAGATTTGGAGTTGGCGGGAAAAATCCTGTGAATTCTCTTCGCTTAGATATATTTGATAAGACTTCCATGAGGATCGCCTTTTTGCACTAAAAACAAATGTTACAGAAAATATTTCTGATCATCATTTGCAAACCTACATCAACGTATTATGCACAGACAGCAAAGCAGAGGACGCGGTGCTGGGTAGCATGAGAATAACTTCAAATCTACTGTGGGAGTGCATCACCCATAGAAATCATATAGCATAGAGGAGTAAGGCCTGTGTTTAAGGTATACAAGCGGTGGGTGACATGTTCAAATTTCTTAGCGGTACCTACTCCTTCGTATTTTTACCCTCCCCTGACACTCTCCTCCAACCGCTTACATTGATGACGGCATGCTCTTATATAAAAAAAAATAATACCGCTGTGTACTATATTTATACTAACCTATAAAATTGTTTCAGTCATCTTATGGAAGGTATCCACAATTAACATGTAAAAGGTACCGTGAGAACGTTACCTTGAGCGAGAAGAGTGGGGACCGCTAATAGAGGAAATTTCATTCGATCCCTGCGTGGCATTACGGCCCGCTTTACTCTTTTATGCTATATGATCTCTATGGCATCACCACTCTAAACAATCTTAACGGGGACGAAGGTAAACTCACAGCATTTTTTGACTCCCGTTAC